>VDFB02277942.1:0-28082 GCA_007258455.2 Sequoia sempervirens | reverse complement strand
TATGCTCTTATTGTGATGCCTTTTCCTTTGTCAATTGAATCCTCTAAAATGTTCAAATTCTTTAGAAGCTTTAAGGAGCAAATATTTAAGCCCGCACCTCCATCCACCAAGACTCTCTTGACTTTCTTTTTATTTACGTACACCTCCAGATGAAGTGCACGGTTGTGAGATGGTTGTGGGGGGAAGTCTTGTTCAGAAAATGTAAGAATGTTAGGTGTGGTGATATTTGCGACCATAGCTTGGAATTGTTCTGTATCTAGATCTGCGGGGACAGTAGATGACGCCAAAGCTTCTTCTAGAATCTTTTTGTGTGCAGATGAGATTTTGAGTAACTCCATGATGGAGATATGTGCAGGGGTTCTTTTCAATTGATACAAGACATTATAGCCACTAGGGTTAGACCTTGGATTGGATGTGGAATTTCTGCTTGGTTGGGATGGTGCTGCAATGGTAACCTTTCCACCTCTTGTGGTGACTCCACAATCGGCTTGGGCCCCTTTGATGGTGATGACTCCACAAAACTCATCTAAACAAGCGACAACACCCTCGTATGTGTGGTTGACACTTTTATAAGCCCCTTTTCCTTTGTCTTGATCCTTGTTTCCTTTGTTACCATGATTCGGCATCGGATTCGTGTAAATCTTGAGATCTTTGTTTCCTGATGGTGCTTCCACATCTATGATTTTGTCATCTATGAGGTCTTGAATTAGATTTTTGAGCCTCATGCAGTTGTTTGTCGTGTGTCCCTTGAGTTTGTGGAAGTCACAAAGATAATTCTCATTATACCATGGTGGCTTGACCGATGGTTCTTGATAATTATTATGTGTAGGGACCGTTATCAATTTTTCATCTACCAATCTTTTCATGATTGCTTCAGCAGGTTCCCTAAGGAGTGTGTATTTTCGTTTGGGGAAGAACTTGTTTCGCTGTGGTTCTCCTTGATTATCAGTGTTGTTTGTGTTTTGGTTATGGGATGGTTGGACCACAGTATTGACTTGTCGATTGCTTTGATTGGTATTTTGGTGTTGTTGTTGTTGGGATGGTGGATTGTTCTTCCGTGGGGCACTAATGACAACTTTGGCATCAACGACGCCATCATTGGTTACATTACGATTCTTTGCCCATGTTCGTGGTTTGTCATGATAATTGGATGATGAGCGGCCTTCTTGATATGATGAAGTTTCTCCCGGCGTGGCAAGGGCTTGTTCGATATTGAGCGCCCTAGGTATCAATTGGTCGTAAGTGGTGATGTTTTGCATTTTGAGGTGGAAGGCCAAGGGCCCATCAAGATTCGCAATGATAGTTCCCACTTGTTGTTCTTCAGGCATGGACCACTTGCTTTGATTAGCTTTGGATCGCCAGCGTTGTAAGAAAGCACCGAATGATTCATTTTTCCCTTGTTTGAGAGATGATAATTCCTGTAAGCTAACCTCCATGGGAGTGTTGAAGGAATAATTATGTATGAAGGCATCTACGATTTCCTTGAATTTTTTGATTCCAGAAAGTCGAGAAAACCAATCAATAGCGTTTCCAGCCAAGCTTCTTGGGAATAATCTCATCAAGTGCGTTTCGTCGTGAGCCACCTCCATGCAATGTACTTGAAATTCCCTGATGTGATCTTCAGGGTTACCCGTTCCGCGATATTTGTCAAATTTAGGGATCTCAAACCCTTTTAGGAATGGTTTCATTTCTACGCTCCTATCAAATGGATAAGGGCATAGGTTTTTTTGTGGTTTTGGTGTCTTTCCTGATTGAAGGTCAAGCACTTGTTGTGACAGAAATTTTATTTGTGCGGTGACATCCAATTGTGGATCAGGAGGTGGAATGAAGGTGTTCTGGGGGGGGTGGAGTGGGTGTTTGAATGGGTGGAATGTTTGCTTGTTGTGCCATGTATGCTTTCAACAACGCTTGTTGTTGATCTTGTTGTTGTTGCGCTAATAGAGCTTGTTGTTGTGCTTGATGTTGTTGGTCCAACAATGCTTGTTGTTGGTCAGCTAGGGCTTGTTGGGCTGCTTCTTGTTGCTCTTGGTATTGCTCTAATGCTTTCTGATATGCGAGTTGTTGGGCTGCTTGTTGTTGTGCAAAGTACTGCGCTTGTGCTTGCACTCGTGCTTGGGCATCTTGGGCATCTTTTGCAGCTTGTGCAGCTTGAGCAGCTTGTGCGGCTTGTGCAGCTTGTGCAGCTTGTGCGGCTTGTGCAGCTTGAGCAGCTTGAGCGGCTTGTGCGGCTCGTTGTTGTTGTTGCAACAAAGCTTGGGCTTGTGCTGCTTGTTGTGCTTGTTGTTGTTGCAGCGATGTTTGAGCTTGATTTTGCTGTGAAGCTTGAGAAGCGTGCGTGGCTATAGGCACTTGCCGAATTGTTTGATATTGTTGGAGCAATTGTTGGTATGCTTTGAATGAAGCATTGTAATGGCTTACTTGGCTTGGTCGCAGTGGTGGTGGTGGTGGGATCAGAATTGTGTTGGAAGTTTGAGATGTGTTTAGAGCGATGGTGGGAGATTGCGATGTAAGGGGTGTGATGGGGGTAGTGGAAGTTTGAGGTATAGTGCATGTAGTGGTTGGAGTGAATGTGGTGATAGGTGCATTTTGGATGGGTGAAGCGATAGGAATGGTGGGACTAGGTGAAGTGGTAGGAATGGTAGAGATGAGCGAAATAGTGGGTATTTGAGAGACCATATTTTGATTAGCTATCATGTGTTGGTTTGATGTGGATGGTGTGTTCGAAAGATGTGATGTACCCCCTTGGTTGGATGAATTGATTTGGATGGGGCGATTTATGTTAGGGAAAGGTGGAAATTTAGGTAAAGGGGGGATCCCTAAACCAAAATATGGTGTTGACGTGGTGGGAGGTGTGAATGATTTGAAAGGTGGAAAATTTTCTTGTGCAAATGAAGAGACAAATCCGTAGGGTATCTCTATTTCGGATGAGCTTGCTTGTACCAAAGGTCTAGACACTTGCGTGTCAAGGGAAAATGATGAGGTGGTATGGTAAGGAACCTCAGATGTATCGATAAATCCAAGTGGGTTGTAAAGTGGGTTTTGATGCGTGTTGAAGAGGGTATCATCCTCATTGATAGTAGGTTCTATGGTGGCAATGGAAGTGGTTGATTGCGGAAGGGTGTTTTGGTCATTTGGTACAAGAAGCTCATCCTCAATAGTGTTGAGAATTGATGGATTTATTTTAGCCATTGCGCGAAGAAACTTTTGTAGTTTTGGTTGTTTGAGCATCTCAAGAACTTCTTCCTCACTTAGTTCTGTTGGTGTGATGTCTTCCACCAAGACCTCTTTTTGTGGATCGTGTGTAGTGATAGTGAGGTCCGGAAGTGGTGTGTTTTGGATTTCTGGAATGTTTTGGCTTAGATCACTTGTGGTTGATGTTTCTTGATTTAACTCCATGTTCCTCTTGTGTTGTGATCTTGTTTGAACCATAAAAGAGCAAACTAGGATGTGTAAAAGATCAAAGATGTGAAGATGAAAGGTGTAGGATATATGGGTGAGAATGGAAGTTTTGAATTTGTATTGAAATCTTGATGTGATGCTAGGTACTTTGGGTTTGCTTTGATTGATGTTTAGACTTTGAATTCTGTCTTTTGAATGTTGATGTTTGAGCAAGAGATATCCCCAAGATGTTTGAATGATGATCTAAAAAAGATAACTAATGCTCATAAAGGATAATTTGATCTAGAAGTGAGAATAGGATGTGTCTACTCACAAGCTAACCAAAAGATAATCCAAATTAGTGATGGGAGAAGGATGCATCTATCCACCATTAATTTGAACAAAGTGATAATTCAACTAAGCATGTGCAAAAGGATTCATTCACACACAATTGAGTTGAACAAGTTTGATGTTTGATGTTTGAAGAATTCAAAGTCTCATGTTTGAAAGGTTTTGATGTCTACCAAAGGAGCCTAGCATAGTTGTGTCAAGATTTTCTCAAAATGTTGGTGAGATGTTTATGGTTGATGATGTTTTTGATGGATGAATGTTTGTTTTGATCTTAGAATGACCCTAGTTTAGACTTTTGCTTAACAAGACCAAGGTATTGAAGAACGTGTTATGCCCTAAGCAAGGTATCCAATCCCTTGAAACAATCTTGGATTTTGTGTGTAGTAAAATGAATATAAAGTGGGGTTGTCTCTTGAAGCATGTCTATAGAAATTAGCCAACAACTTTTCTCTAAAATCATATAACCTTTTGAGTCTTTGTTGATGTTGTTTTGGGCTAAGTTTCCTTTTCTTGGGTTTTTGTATCTTGATCTTGTGAGAAATCATTGAAAAGACATGTGTGGGGCTCAATTGCTTATCTTTGCTTTTAATGACTTCTTTTTACCAAAATACACTTTCTTGATTATGTTTCAAACTAAAGATGTCCTATGTCAAAATTCCTTTTCTTCCCACAAAGTGTTGTGTGGGAATTCCAAGAAATTGAGGCAAAGGGATTTCCTAGGTTAACCCTAGTTAGAGCAAATGACGATATAAATTCAAGTGATGAGAAACCTCTAAGGACATAATCCCAAGGGAAGGCAACAACACTTAAATTTGTCAAAAGGTATTTGCTCTATCAAAAGGGGTTTGAAATTTGCATGATCATGTTTAAGTGTTTGTTTGCAAAATGTTTTCGAATACCCACTGTGTTTTCAAACAAAAAATAATTACAAGCCCTATGGATGTGATAGACAATGTTTGTTGAGTCCCCACTTGGACAAGTCGAGCTACGCCTACTTTTAGCGGATGGTTAGATGCTTGACCCCACTGGCTCCCCTCCACGCACTCACTTATAGGGGCAGCCAAGCATCAACACCCATGAAACTCCCATGGCATGCTTTCCATCTCTACTAAAAGCGTAAATTGTGGGGCGGCTTCAGCGACGTTCTTGCACCAACAAACAGATTAAGGATTTTGGCAAATTCTAACACATAGGTTCTAGTAAGGACTTTCCGTTAAGTAGGAGTTGACCAACGTGGCAAGAGTCCCCTTTCGGATCCATCTTGTAGACCAACGCGTGATTATAGGCGTTTAACCAAAATCCTCATTTATATCCCGGAAATACTCTTGGCTTTAGAGTGTTACCGGTTGAGTCGTCGCTTGGGTGAGTACTTTTTCCCCAAGGCAGGCCCTCTAAGATAAACAAAAGCGAGCAAAGACACAATCCGTAACTCGATCGATCTTTGATGGCACAAAGAACGAGAATGTACGCGAAAATGCCCCTACTCACACTCGCACAAGATGTTCAATTTTTAAGCCCAAAATGAAGTGTTTCAAAGCAATAAAATGTATTTTGAGTGTTTCTCTTGCACCCTAGATCGCACGAAGCGCAAGGGGAGAGGATACGCACTCAAAAGACAAAATAACACAATCAAGCACTTGTTCGTTTTAGCCTCAAAGCAATGATGACTTCATTTTAAGCACCAAAATCAAGTGTGAAGTTTGCCTTGTTCAATTTTAAACCAAAACGAAATCTAGTAAGTTTGTTCTAAGGTTCGTTTTAAGCCCTTTGCAATGAAAATGAAATTGTTCGTTTTAGCCCCAATTGAAAACTAATGTTCTAAAACGAAAAGGAAAACAATTTCGTGTAGTGTTGAATAAACACTTAAAGTGTTAAAGAACACATTGTGTTTTCAAAAAAACATTTCCCTCCTTTCGTGAAGTAGTATTGATCAAAAAAAATCAAAGTGTTAAAAAACACATTGTGTTTTCAAACAAGAATCCTCCTCCTCTTTTGCTTTGCATCTTTTCGCCTTTGTTCGTTTGTACCTCCTTCGTTAGTCTTTGTTTCCCTTTTGTACCTTTTGTTGATTTTCAGTTTTGTACCTATATAAATAAAAATAAAAATAAAAAGATTATGTGAGAACTCAATTTATTCTAATTTGACTACAACATGTTCCTAAGTGATGATAATAAAATGAAGATTTATTAATGATCTTATTTGAAAAGGCATCATACTTGTTAATCACAATCTTCATCACTAGGAATATTGAGTCAATGACTTAATCATAATGAATAAACGTTTTAGAAACATCCTCATATTCCCTAATGTGACAATCACAACCTCAAATGTAATAATCTTCTCAAATGTGTGTTATCAAAATTTATCATAGTAAATGTGATAACATAGAATGATATTTATCATAAGATTACCAAGTATGCAATACGAGAGAATATTGGATTAAAACTGCACTCAACCGTATTAAATCAATTGCTAGTAAGCTTCATTAAGGGCATATATAATTAAAAGTTTGCTAGTTGATATTCTTTCCGTCAAAGAAAAGAGAATCCTATTGTCAACACCTTCACAAAAAAAAGAAAAAGATCAGATACATTCCTGTCCCACTGCCTAATGATTTTGAAAATTCTGTCAAATAGATTTCATTTGAATGCCAAATAAAAGAAGGAACTCCATCCATAGCAATAGTCAATGTTAATAATCACGATGTGGACAGGAGTTAAGAAACTTTAAATCAAAGCAAATGTAAATGCAGTGAACATTCAGCTATTTAATGCGTTCCAAGATTCTTCCCAATGCCGAGGCACAAGTTAACTCATTTCAGATTGCTTTAACTGCTATTGACGTTATTTTTGTTTCTACCATGCCGCCTCTACCAACCTTTCCATCATTCTGTGATATGAAACCTATCTAACTTCTGTTTTATTCATTGAATCTGCTATACATGGGCGCTGTGACTGGTAACAAAACAACATACAGAAACAGAAAAAAGAAAATGACAAAATCAATCCTTCGGAGATCTGCTCACACGAATACCTAGGGGCGCGCCAAGTTTGAGATTTTCTTGAATATCACACAAAAACTACAGGAAGAATCTGCTAGATGGCGCGCATTCACTGTGGTCTTTTTGCAAGTGACAAAAGTTGTGCTTAATTCGAATCATGCTAAGCTGGAAGATAAAGATCATGCTAAGGTGAGGACGTGCATCTAGAAGAAGTTTGTGGTCATAAAGTTAACGCCTTTGGCAGGTGTACAGACAGATTTATTAACCAGTGCGCAGGTATCTCTTCTGCCAAATGCGCGAATACAACCTCTGGAAAAGGGTGTGGACAGTCTTTTGGCAGATGTGTAGGCAGAATGTGTGAAAGACACGCTTTTGTGTGTGGAGAGAGACAGCTACCGGAGGACCTCATAATGTTGTTTTGCAGGGAACATAGAGACTTATAAGATTTGATTCAAATGCATATGTTTGCTTCTTGTAACGCCATATTGAGATGAAAGACTTAGTTAAAAACAAAGACTCCATGCTCAAGACTTTTAATCCCGTATACTTCTACCTGGTTCAATGAAACACTGAAAAATATGGATCAGAAACCATGAATATCTGGAGACATGAATAGATAAGGGACGTGCATGCGGACTGTGAGAAAAAAAATGCTCTTTTAAGATGTTAACTCATGGAATGCAATGGCAGATGAATCTTTGACAGCGTACTCTAATTAGTGCAATTCCTGGGCCAGATCATAAACCAACACATGGATAGCTTCTAAACCCACTTTTATAGCTACCATACTGTTTTTTTTTTTTATTAATGCAGAAAGTAATGGAGAGTGGGCTGCGGACAAGATAGCTCTCAAATTCAAACACAGCAGAGAGTGTGTATAAAGTCAAATCATTAAAAAGTCAGACATAAAACTTTTAAATGAACATTGAGGTGTGAATGTAAAAAAAAGAAACCAACATGTAAAATGGGAGTACAAATACCAAACGCAACATATAATCAATCCATCTTAATCAAAATACACTGCCCTCCTTCTAGCGCCATATGTAAGTACCTTTAAAAATCTGCAAACACTATACTCAAACAAGGGTTAGTATCAACAAATCCTTCAAGAATACCCCTATGAAATACATTGCAAATGTTCCAAAATGCCACAAAAGATAAAAGAAAACCAAATGCATAATGAAAACATTCAACAAACTACCTATTCCATAGTTGGATTGGTGTCACTTGTGCTAGTGACCCTTTCCCAATCCTTGACCAAAGCTCAAATTGTGCAAATGCAAATGGAGATGGTGGAGTGATGATGAACAAGATTAAATCTCAAGTGAAGAGAGTAACCTTGCATGAAGATTGTGAAGATTGTGAAGGATTTGCTTGAGGATGATGCCCTATTTAAAGATTTTCAAAATGCCAAGTGTTGAAGATGGACCAATGTGGGATTAAATATTCTGCCAATGAGTTATGGACACTTGTCACCATGTGATTAGTTGATGTGTGTGCAAGATTTGGGAAGAGTGCCCAAGAGGGGGAAATTTTGAATTCAAATTTTGCCATAAATGCTGAGAGGGGGACAAGGAAAAACAGCAATAAATGCCCTGTTTGACTTGTCATGTTGAGGGAAAATGAGGCTTTTAATAAATCAATAAAATTGATTTATTGTGCAAGTGGCTAGGTCTAGATAATGCAAGTGGGATGTGATTAGCATTAGATTAGGATTAGGTGATGGTTATGCTGATTAATGCTGATTAATTGATTTGACTTTTTTGGACTTTGGAAAATGATCTAAGATTTGATTTAAATGGCTTTTTGATTTATTTAATTAAGTGGATGATGCAAGATGAAGGTTGAATGCTAAGATTTATTTGATAAATGAACTTATTTAATGAATGGATGAAAGTGATGAATTTTCCTAATGTAAGAGCTAATTTGACCGAATCTGATCGAATGCATAATGTGAATTTTGCATGTCTACAGTATGCATCTCTAATTTCTCATGAACAAAGGCTGAAAAGGTCAGTAGATACATCACTGGAGCATGCTTTCAAAACTCAAGCTTTAGTCAGTCAAGGAAGAGGCAGAGGTAGATCAAGAGGAAGAGGAAGAAACTCTTACAAAGGTGAAAGATACAGTTTATCAAGCTCAAGTGGAAGAGGCAGCAATCAAGGCTCAAGCCAAAACTCAACACATAATCAATCACAAAATCAAAGGTATGATAAATCTCAAGTCCAATGTCACTACTGTAAAAAATATGGGCATTATATGAATGAGTGTAGAAAGAAGTAGTATGATAATAATAGAAAAAATGCAAATTTTTCAAGAGAAGGTCAAAATCAGGATTCAGATAAGAGAACAATGTTTTTAGCTTGTAATGTTGCTCAAGCAAATGAAAAAGATGTATGGTTTTTAGATTCAGGCTGTAGCAATCATATGACAGGGAATCTAGAAATGTTTTCAAGTTTAAATGAGAATGTAAAGTCTAATGTTACATTGGGTAATGACAACAAAGTGTCAGTCAAGGGAAAAGGAGATGTCAATATTCTAACTAAACAGGGGGAGAAAAAATATATTTCAGATGTGTATTTTGTGCCTGGTCTGAAACATAACTTAATAAGTGTAGGGCAACTGGTTCAAAAAGGGTATAGAGTAACCTTCAAGAATGGTTTGTGCACAATTTTAGACAAATACCCAAGCAACCAGCTTATTGCAAAAGTCAGAATGACAAACAACAGAATGTTTCCCTTAAAGATAAGGCCAGATTTGAATATAAATTATGCTCAAGCACAACACTTAATGAATTCACAAGTGGGTAGAGAAGAAACTACAGTAGTAGTCCAGACAATCTTTCAAGCTGAGATAAAAGATGAAAATTGGTTATGGCACCTGAGATTTGGGCATCTCAACTTTGGAGGTTTAAATTTACTTCATAGGAAAGGCATGGTCAAGGGACTACCTTTAATAGAAAAACCAGAAAGGGTATGTGAAGGGTGCATTTTAGGAAAACAACATAGAGAATCATTTCCTGCAGGAAAGTCAACTAGAGCAAAAGCCCCTTTGGAAATTATACATTCAGATTTGTGTGGACCTATGCAAACACCTTCAATAGGTGGTAGTTTTTATTTTCTAACATTCATTGAAGATTATTCAAGGAAAACATGGGTTTATTTTCTAAAGCAGAAAAATGAAGTGTTTGATATGTTTCGTCAGTTCAAGAATTTGGTTGAAAAACAGAGTGGTTATTATATTAAAGTGTTGAGAACAGATAGAGGTGGTGAATATATTTCAAGAGAATTTTTTAATTTTTGCAAAGATCATGGAATTCACAAGCAGTTCACAACTAGATACACACCTCAGCAAAATGGAGTAGCTGAAAGGAAAAATAGAACAATCATGGAAATGGCTAGAAGCATGTTGAAAGCCAAACATTTGTCAAATGAATATTGGGCAGAAGCAATTTCTTGTGCGGTCTATATAATGAATAGTTGTCCAACAAAAAGTGTCATGAATATAGTACCTGAAGAAGCATGGATAGGAAGAAAACACAGTTTTACTCACATGAGAGTATTTGGATGTGTAGCATATGCACATGTGCCTGATGAATTGAGAATGAAGCTAGATAACAAAGGAGAAAAATGTATATTTGTTGGATATAGTGAAGAATCCAAAGCTTATAAGCTCTATAATCCAACAACAAAAAAAGTTATAATCAGCAGAGATGTACAATTTGTAGAAGATGAAGCATGGGATGGAAGTATAGAGAAGACAGTTAATATTTCAGCCAGTATACCTCAAGAGGAGAATGAGGTTTCAACATAAAGAAATGTTCCAGCTATTGTGACTCCTACCACTCCCATTCAAGCTCAGCAAAGTAGTCCACAAGTGACATCTGCATCGGCTATAAGAACAACCTCAATCATTCAAGGAAGTAGTCCAACAAGAGGACAACAAACACCATCTACAGCAGGACCATCAGGTCCACTTTCCACAAGTTCAAGTGACATGTCAAATCCTACATTGGCAAGTCTGAGAAGACAAAAAATCAGAAGCATAAGAGATATATATGAGCAAAATGAAGGTGAGAATAACTCAGATCAGATTTCTCTTTGTGCATTTTATTCTCAAATAGAAGATCCAATTCATTTTGAAGATGCAGTCAAAGATGATAAATGGGTTAGTGCTATGGATGAAGAGATTGAAGCAATTGAAAAGAATCAGACATGGGAACTAGTCAGTCTTCCAAAAGACAAAGAGGTCATTGGAGTGAAATGGATTTATAAAACCAAATTGAATGAAAAAGATGAAGTTCAAAAGCTTAAAGCAAGATTGGTTGTAAAGGGCTATTCACAACAGCCCAGAATTGATTACAATGAGACATTTGCACCTGTAGCACGATTGGATACTATAAGGATGATTTTAGCATTAGCAGCTCATAATAAGTGGTCTGTATCTCAAATGGATGTAAAGTCAGCTTTTTTAAATGGTTATTTAGAAGAAGAAGTTTATGTGGATCAGCCACCTGGGTATGAAGTTCTGGGTCAAGAAGACAAAGTTTACAAATTGAAAAAGGCACTGTATGGATTGAAGCAAGCCCCAAGAGCTTGGTACAATAGAATAGACAGTTATATTTTGCAGAATGGATTTAATAGATGTAGCAGTGAGCCCACACTGTATACAAAAATGAATGAAGAAGGTGAAATACTGATAGTATGCTTATATGTTGATGATTTAATCTTCACTAGCAATTTATCAATTGATTTGTTCAAGGCAGACATGAAGAAAGAATTTGAAATGATAGACTTAGGTTTGATGAAGTATTTTTTGGGCATTGAAGTGAATCAAAATGAAAATGGTATTTTTATTTCACAGTCAAAATATGCAAATGACATTTTGAAGAGGTTTAATACATATGAAGTGCAAATCAACACCAACACCTACAGTGACAGGTCTAAAACTAAGCAAGGATGATAGAGGGTCTAATGTTGATCCAACTTTGTTTAAGAGGCTTGCTGGAAGTCTCATGTATCTCACAGCCACAAGGCTAGACATTATGTATGGAGTAAGTTTGATTTCTAGGTTTATGGAAACACCAAAAGACACCCATTGGAAAGCAGGGAAGAGAATTTTAAGGTATGTAAGTGGAACAAGGAATTTTGGCATCAAGTATTCAAGTTCAGATGAGTTCAAACTCATAGGATAAACAGACAGTTACTGTGCTGGTAGCATTGATGACAGAAAAAGCACGTCTGGTTATATATTTAATTTTGGGACAGGAGTTGTCTCATGGTCTTCAAAGAAGCATCCAATAGTCTGTCTTTCATTGGCCGAAGCAGAGTATGTGGCAGCCACAAGTGCAGCATGTCAAGCAATCTGGATGAGAAGAATTTTGAAAGAATTGAAAAATGAACAAATGGAGGCAACAAAAATTTATTGTGATAATAATTCAGCCATAGCTCTCTCAAAAAATCCAGTCTTTCATAAGAGAAGCAAGCATATTGATACCAGGTATCATTTCATCAGAGAATTAATTAACAATGGTCATATATTTTTAGAATTTTGCAGATCAAAAGAGCAAAGTGCAGATATCTTCACAAAGCTGCTGGGAAGAGATAATTTTATTTTTCAAAGGAATAGATTGGGCATGGTGGACAGTGCAGTTATGCTTAAGGGGGAGTGTTGGAATATTAACCCTAACTGTTGCCGTCCCCGCCAACCACTGCCCGCTATATCGCAATCAATAAATTAGCCATTGCGATACCGCGGGAGACTTCCGTAGCTTTTTGTTTTATCTCAACCGCCTGACGTCACATTCTGCCAATGCCCTCTATATCGCAATCAATAAAATATTCATCGCGATATCATGGGAGACTCCATAAAAGTTTGTTTTATTTTTAACCGCCAGCCGTTTACTTTTGTTTACCAGGACGTCAACTAACCGCTGCCCGCAATATCGCAATAAATATTTTAACCATCGCAATACCGCGGGGAACTATGGAGAAAGCCGCCACCGCCAGAGAATTAATATTTAAGTTTTAATATTATGTAAAGGACTTTGTATTAAATGCATTTTGACGGGGGAAAAGTTAGTTAGGTAATTTTGAATTTAAAATGTTATTTCGTTCCCTCTCATCCGTGAAAATATTTCACGTGACTTTTTACCTACAACATATATTTTGTAATTGAAAATTACTTTTGAATCAATGAGAATGAGAAGAAGGTGAATGTGAGCAAACAGAAAATTACGAGCAACAGCTCTGTGTGTTGAAAAATATTTTATGTTTTAATTTTTACTGTGTGTGAAAATTCCTCTGCCTCTAGCCTTCAATAGAGCGAATGCCTTTGGCGTAAAAACCAAGCCACCACTCACGCTGCATCAGACACTCTTCGCTATAAATTGCAATCATATTTAACCGTTAAAATGCAATTTGCAACCGCCCTTGAAAGATAACCATTTCTTCACTTTTTCTCACCAAACGGTAACACTAATCTTGAACTGCAGTCAAATTCTTCTCAAATCTAAAATAACAACAAATTCCCAGCAAATATATTGAAGGTAGGAGAGAATACGGTAACAATAAAACTTACCTCTCACACTTTCTACTTGCGAATGCGAGGGCAATTAAAACCCGTTTTAAATCACTTTTTTAATACATAAATTATTAAAAATGGAATTGTTCGCTAAAGGAGGAATTGAAGGATAAACAAAAGTTTCATTCTATTTTTGTGATTTTTCTTTCTTGCATTTGTCTCTAGTATTTAGATTTCTCAAAAAAACTAAGCTTTTGTTTCGTCATATGGCTATAGCGAAGGGAACTACATCAATATTGAAGACAAGCAGGGAATGGAGACGTACAAACTGGAAGCCAATCTTAGAGTAAAAGAATATATTAGAATGCATGTGTGGCAGGAAATTATTTCAACTATATGACTTCAATATTTGCATTTAGTTTTGGTTTGGAAATGCAAATAGTGAAGCCCACATAGCTCAGATAGTTTTCTAGTTCCACTAAGCTACATGCATTCTAATATATGATTTTCCCTAAGGTTGACCTCCATTTTGTAATCCTCATTCTCTCATTATGTTCAATATTGAAGTAGCTCCATTTGGAAAAAATCAAAATAGATCCCCTCACCTTCCGCTCTCCTCTACACTCAATGGAAGAATTAACCTGGGCAATAAAAAGAGAAAATTAAAGACTATTACTGTAATGCCAAAAAAAGGCTAAAAATTCGTAATAGAAAGAGTTATTTACTGAAACAACATTTTAAGTGAAGCTCATTTTACCATCCAAAGCAGAAGTCTGAAGCTCTCTTTAGAGAAAAACTAATTCATTACTTGAGATTAGAAGTCTGAAATTCCCTGTAGAGAAAACCTAATCCATCACAGTAAAATAAGACAATGATCATGAAAGAATAGCAGTTTTTACACCTTGACAAAGGCTAATCTTTCAACTACAAATAATTTCTTGTTCTCCTCTTCTAAAAGCCTAGTACAGCGGATGAGTTTTGTTTCCTAGTCTATAACAAACCTCCTCTGTCAATGCAGAGAATAATTTCAAAGATTCTCTTCTTCTTCCTCCTATAGATAAGTTTTATAATGCAATGATTTTCTTATCAAATAAGAAAAAATATTAAAGAAATTCTATAAGTTACCTCAACAAAAATCCCAATCTGATGATGCAAATGACCCACATTGTAGAAATATGTTTCGCTGCTTACATTTAGATAGCCATGTGTTGATTATTGTCGCCGTGAATGTGGGAATACCTGGACCATACTCTTCAGTTCTTGACCCTATACAAAGTATATGTCAATCGTTACTACACATACCTGCATTTTTTGTTCCACAAAATCACACCCATTAATAAAATCCATTGTTTTAAATACAGAAAAACATTTAATTAGTCTAAAACTGCATTTTAGGTTTACTATTTTACAGTGTATTCCTAGAGAATCTGGTATTCTTAATCGTCAGATAATTTAATCAACTTCTACTAAAAAGTCTCTGAGGTTTCTATTTATATCAGGCACAAATTAATAGGAGAAAGAACTGACATGAGCCACCTAGTTTGCGTGTATTGGCATCTCCTGTACATGCACAAGTTATTTGTAAGCAACAGAAACAATAAACTCAATGCCCTAAGAAAAGTAAATAAAAACTCTATTCTATTTAGTATTATTTCTATATTTTTGCTTCCAATATGTTGGAATTATAATCTTGAGCAGCCAATGATAGGTGCATTAAATGCACTGTCATTTGAAATCAATTTGGATCTCTTTCCCCTTGTCGTGCTTGACTTCCTTGCTGTCCAATAAGTACTTTCTGGCAGCAATTTATTTTGTTAGGTGAGTTCAAATTGACTGCCAGTTTTTTGTGTATTGGCGGAAAAGCCAAAAGTAAGAATTAATTGCATATTATTCTGTGCAAGAGACAAACTATAGTTTTTTTGGAAGACAGAACTGAAGGGAATGTTCAGTAGAACAGAGAATAGAAGGAATGTTCAGGAGCAACTGAACAGTGAAGTTCAGGAGCATCTTGCTGCAGTAGAAGAAAGTCAGTAAGCCTTGCGCCCGTGCGCCAGAAGCTATCCCACATGGAGCAGCTATGTGTACAGAGCTTTAGCTCTTAATATTTTATATGTAAACAGTTTTTATTACTGTAATCTTTTTTCTCAGTGAAATAGAATGTTGCAAATATTTATGTCTATCTCCTTCCTTCCATACACTTCCGCTGTGCATGTTTTCATTCTTTGCCTAGCACAAGAAGTTTTTTGAGTTTTTCTGACATGGTATCAGAGCCCATAGGTTTATTGGGCAGTTAGTTTTTTTTTTTTAAAGCCATAGCTTTGTCTTAGGCGTGCAGAAATAGAATCTTGGTTTTTGGGTATTTGTGAAAGCCTTAGATCTTATCTGGGTAGTTTTAGTTTCCCCCATTTTAGCAAAATGGCTGGAGGAGACAATAGGAGTTGGCAGCAGCCACCTATTTTTGATGGTAGAAATTATGATGTTTGGGCAAAGAAAATGAAAACCATTTTTATTGCAAATGATTTATGGGAACTTGTTGTAAATGGGTTCACAGATGTGACTGACCCGACTGCATTTACAGCCTTGAGCAATGCTCAAAAGAACCAGTTGAAGGAGACATGAAAGAATGATGCAAAATCCCTCAGTCTGATTGAGGCAGCCTTGACAGAGGCTATTTTTCCTCGAATAGCAGTAGCTAGTTATGCAAAAGAAGTGTGGGAAACACTTCAAACCACCTGCAAATGATCTGAGAAAGTTAGATCAGTCAAACTCCAGCTACAACGGAGAGAGTTTGAGACCATGCAGATGAAGGACAGCGAGTCCATTATAGATTTTCACACAAGGGCAGCCACTTTGATTAACCAGCTGAGGATAAGTGGTGAAACCTTGGAAGAATAGAAGATTGTGGAGAAGATATTGAGAAGCCTTCCCACAAAGTTTGATCTGGTGGTGATTGCCATTGAAGAGGAAAAAGATCTCACAAATTTGTCAGTTGATGAGTTGATGGGTTCTCTACAAACCCATGAGCAGCACCTAAATAGGTCTACAACCTCCTCCCAAGAGCAAGCTTTCAATGCTCAGTCGAATGCAAGAGGAAGGTGGAGAGGTAGAAAAGGTTCCAGATGTGGTAGAGGAAACTCTAGATGTGGAAATGATGGTGATGAAAGCTCAGCCCGAGCAAGCAGTCATGAGGGGGCGACCAGCTCCCAAGGAGGAAAAAAGAACAGCAGTTCTTATCAGAAAAAAGATAAAATAAATGTGCAGTGCTACAACTGTCAAGGGTATGGTCACTATGCAAGTGATTGCAGGCAAAAACGTGACCAAGGGAGTCAGAATGCACATGTTGCTGACTCAAATGTGGCTAGAAATGAAATATAGTCACAAGTGTTCATTTCTTGTAACCTTGCAGAACAGAGCAGCGCTGAAGTTTGGTACTTGGACAACGGCTGCAGCAACCACATGAGTGGTAACAAATACTTGTTTGCCTCCATTGATAGCAGCGTGAAGTCTGAAATAAAAATAGGCAACAATGAGATGGTTCCAGTCATGGGAAAAGGTATTGTATGCCTACAAACCAAGCATGGTGATGAAAGACAAATATATGATATCTTCTATGCCCCAGGATTAAAACATAACCTCTTGAGCATTTGACAGATGGTCCAAAACGGGTATAGAGTGTTGATGGAGAAAGGGGAATGCATCATCTATGATAAAGATGGAAGCAAAAGAGTTATGCCAGCGATTCAAATGACACAGAATCGAATGTTTCCTCTCAAGATGCAAATCTCAGCACAGTCAAAAGGCCTACAACAATCAGCCTTCAAAGCAGCCATTCAAGATATCTCCAAGCTATGGCACCTTAGGTATGGACACTTAGGTTACTCTAGTTTGAGTCTTTTGTCCAAGAAAAATATGATAGATGGTTTGTTAAAAATTGTAGAGCCTAATGTTAGATGTGAAGCTTGCATTTTGGGCAAGCAACATAGGCAGCCTTTTAATTTAGACAACTCTACAAGGGCTAGAGCAACATTGGAGTTGATGCATACTAACTTGGTAGGCCCTATGCAAAATCTATCTTTTGGCAAAAGCAGATTTTTTATGACCTTTATAGATGATTACAGCCATAGGACATGGGTCTATTTTTTACAGCATAAGTCTGAAGCATTTGATAAGTTTTTGTTATTTAAGGCACAGGCTGAAAAGGAGAGTGGACACTTTATTAAGGTCCTAAGGTCAGATCGTGGAGGAGAGTATACCTCCAATCAATTTGTAAATTTCTGCAGGAAAAATGGCATCAAGAAGGAGCTCACAGCCAGTTATACTCTGCAGCAAAATGGAGTGGCTGAAAGAAAAAAATAGGACCATTATGGAGATAGCAAGGAGCATGATGAAAGCAAAGGGACTCCCTATTGAATATTGGGGAGAGGCTATAGCAACAGTTGTTTATCTGATAAATAGAAGTCCAACAAAGGCAGTTTGTGATAAAATCCCTCAAGAGGCATGGACAAAACAAAAATGGTCAGTTGAGCATTTGAAAGTGTTTGGGTGTGTAGCCTATGCACATGTGCCTAAAGAAAATAGGTAGAAATTGGATGACAAGGGTGAAAAGTGTATTTTCACGGGCTACTGTACAGAGTCCAAAGCCTATCAGCTATATAATCTGGTCACCAAGAAGATAATCATCAGTAGGGACGTGGAGTTCCTAGAAAATGAGTCGTGGGATGGAAAAGTTGATAGCAATACTGATATTTTTGTCTCCATACCCCTTAAGGATGAAGAAGCTGTAGAGCACAGATGCGTCGAAAACCTACAGGAAGCTGACAGTTCAGAAAATAGCAGCAGTAGCTCCAAAAATTCTCAGCAGAGAAGATGCTTTGGAAACTTCCAGCAAGGAAGATGCTCCGGAAACTTTCAACAGGAAAGATGCTCCGGAAATCTCCAGCAGGGAAGATGCGCCGGAAACTTTCAATAGGAAAGTTGCTCCAGAAACCTATAGTAGCAGACTTCTTCATCAGGCCAGTAGCCAAGCAGCTCCGAAAATTCAAACCCCACTCTCGCCTCCCTAGTGCCAAGAAAGACTAAGAGTCTAAGGGAGATCTACCAAGGTGAAAGGTATGATGAAGCTTTTAATGAGAGTGTAAATTTTGCATTATTTTCTCATAGTGATTCTATTTATTTTGAGGAGGCTGTAAAAGAACATAAATGGTGTGAAGCCATGAATGAGGAGATAGATGCAATAGAAAGAAACAAGACATGGGAGCTCACTGATTTACCCAAAGAGAAATCAGTTATTGGTGTCAAATGGGTCTACAAGACCAAATGTAATGCCGAAGGAAGAATAGAAAGGCATAAGGCAAGATTAGTTGTCAAGGGGTACAAACAGTAGTTTGGGAGAGATTATGATGAGACTTTTTCCCCTGTCGCAAGGATGGAGACCGTGCGGGCAGTCATTGCAATTGCAGCCCAGCACATGTGGAAAGTTTATCAAATGGATGTGAAGTCCGCCTTTATCAATGGAGTCTTAAAAGAAGAGGTATATGTGGAGCAGCCCTTTGGATATGAAGTTCCAGGTAAAGAACACAAGGTATATAGGCTGAAGAAAGCTCTTTATGGGCTGAAACAAGCTCCACGGGCATAGTACAGCAGGATTGACTCATACTTGATGAGCAATGGCTTTAGAAAAAGTGATGGTGAGCCCACTCTTTACATCAAGGCAGCAAATGGTAAGGTTTTAATTGTTGTCTTGTATGTAGATGATTTAGTATTTACTAGGGATGATGATTTCCTCATTGTTGATTTTAAAAATGCCATGAAAAGAGAGTTTGAAATGACAGATTTAGGACTCTTAAGATATTTTCTAGGCATAGAGGTCCAACAATTGGATAATGGCATCTTTATTTCATAATCAAGTTATGCCAAACAAATCTTGGAAAGATTTAGGATGTTGGACAGCAAAGCAGCCCCAACCCCAACAGCTACAGGTCTGAAGTTGAGTAAAGAGGACAGTAGCAATAATGTTAACCCAACTCTCTATAAGAGCATGGTTGGAAGCCTCATGTACTTGACAGCTACAAGACTAGATTTAATGTATGCGGTAAGCCTGATTTCTAGGTTCATGGAGCAACCTAAGGACACACACTGGCAAGCAGGTAAAAGGATTCTCAGGTATGTCAATGGCACAAAAAATTATGGCATAATATATACCGCCTCTAATGAGTTTCAGTTGGTTGGGTATACTGACAGTGATTGGGCAGGAAATGTTGATGATAGAAAGAGCACATCCGAGTATGTTTTTCACTTGGGTTCAGGGGCAGTTTCTTGGGCTTCCAAAAAATAACCGATTGTTGTTTTATCCACAGCAGAAGTAGAATACATAGCAGCGAATGCAGCAGCATGCCAAGCTGTGTGGCTAAGAAGGATCTTAGTAGATTTGAGAGAAGAACAAGAGGATGGAACAGTAATTTTCTGTGACAATGTTTCATCAATTTCCTTGACCAAAAATCTTGTGTTTCATGGAAGAAGCAAACATATTGAAATTAGGTATCATTTTATCAGAGAATTGGTTGAGAATAATGAAATTAAAATGGCATTTTGCAGGTAAGAGCAGCAGCTCTCAGATATTTTTACAAAGGCTTTATCAAAAGAACCTTTTGAGCGCCTAAGATATAGGCTAGGTGTGCATGAATGCGCCAGAAATTTAGTTCTGGAAAACACAGAGAAGTGCAGGTGCGCCAGAACTTCAGCAAACAGTTCCAGAATGCAGATCAAAGGAAAATAGGTTTGCACCGGAAACTTTGCGCCGGTGCTCCAAAAATTTTATGGCGATGCACCGAAAGTTTCGCAAAGTGTTGAAGATCAGGAAATTTTGCGCCGAAAAGTTTTCTCCGGAAGTTGCTCCAGAAATATTGCGCTGGAAGTTTCGTAGAGTGTTGAAGAGCAGGGACTCTTGCGCCAGAAACTTTGCTCTGAAAATTGCTCCGGAAGCATTGTGCCAGAAGTTTCCAAAAAATGATGAAGAGCAAAAAGACTCAAGATTAAGGGGGAGTGTTGGAATTATAATCTTGAGCAGCCAACGATAGGTGCATTAAATGCACTGTCATTTGAAATCAATTTGGATCTCTTTCCCCCTGCCGTGCTTGACTTCCTTGCTGTCCAGTAAGTACTTTCTGGCAGCAATTTATTTTGTTAGGTGAGTTCAAATTGAGTGCCAATTTTTTGTGTATTGGCTGAAAAGCCAAAAGTAAGAATTAATTGCATATTATTCTGTGCAAGAGACAGACTATAGTTTTTTTGGAAGACAGAACTGAAGGGAATGTTCAGCAGAACAGAGAATAGAAGGAATGTTCAGGAGCAACTGAACAGTGAAGTTCAGGAGCATCTTGCTGCAGCAGAAGAAAGTCAGTAAGCCTTGCGCCCATGCGCCAGAAGCTATCCCACACGGAGCAGCTAAGTGTATAGAGCTTTAGCTCTTAATATTTTATATGTAAACAGTTTTTATTACTGTAATCTTTTTTCTCAGTGAAATAGAATGTTGCAAATATTTATGTCTCCATTTGTGTCTGTCTCCTTCCTAAAGGCCACTGACTAAAGGCCTGTAATTAATGAGTGGCCACCCTAGATTAAAGATATGCATATTCCTATGTTGCGCGTGAACTGGTCTAGCCACACCGAACGCGTTTCCTTCCCAAGCATTCTATGGAGGGTTATTTATTTATTTAATTGATTTATTTTTTGGTCTCTTTAAAAATATTCACAATATGAACACTCTTAGTGTAATAAGGGTTTATATCTGGTCACGGAATGCCAAATGCATTTCTTTCCCAAACATCCTATTGAGGCTATAGTCCAATTGTTTTAACATAACTTTCTTATTCTTTTCTTCATTGACTTTTCTTTAGGTGGTTTTTCTTAAAATACTCGCAACATGAACAATCTTAGGGTAATAAGGGTTTATATCTTGTAGTTAGGTTTTAAGAGTTCCTCTTCTTGTACTGATTATCCTTCATATCTGGATTTTCAAGATTTTTTGGAGTTGGTGTATTTATATTTTATTCTTTAAGACTGACAGTCCTATTTTGAAATTTTCAAGATTTTTTGGAATTGGTGTATTCGGATTTTTTTCTTTACGACTAGAGTCCTATTTTGAATTTTCAAGATTTTTTGGAATTGGTGTGCTCAAATGCTTTTTAAGACTGACAATCCTACTTTGTAATCAGTTGTTTTAACATTTCTTTTTTTCCTTCATATTAAAAAAACATTTAATGCAAGTTATGGTTCAATTGTATAAAATGTTATTAATTTTAACAATAAATAAAGATTATTTATTTTTAATACAAATAAGGTGTAAAAGTATTATTGATTATTTTTTCAAATTGAACTATTCATAGTAAATGATAATTGTAGCCTTTCTATTGATAAATTAATTACAAATAAGGGACAAACAATAAATATAGAATTGATTTGTAAAATTTAAATACATTAAATATGATGTTTGGTTTTGAATTTGAATGGATGAATATATTTGTAATGAAATTAGTATACCTATTTTTAGCAAAATCTATTTAAAATATGTGCATAAATGTTCTTCTCCAAACTTCTATTTAACTTTTATATGACTAAATATAGAATTTTGTAAATCTATACACATAGGTTTATATATACTCTCTTGAATACATCTATAAAAAAATGTAGATATAAATTTGGAGTTATTTTTATTTACTTATAGATTTTTTTCTTTTCTACTTAATAATTATTCTATAGTTCTTTTATTTACTAAAGAGTGTTTTCAAAACTTACTTTAGAAATATTTAAGTTTTATTTATTAATATTTACCCTAACGGTTATTTTATAATTTACTCTAACGGTTATGGAAGAAGTGGGTGATTCCCTAGGTGGTTTCTTGTTGGTTGATGCTGCTACTTCTAACATACTTCATTCCACCTTTGCACAAATTTTGGTTGATATGGATGTTTCAAAAGGGTTTCCTATTGAAATCTTAATCAAAACTTCAAAGGGTTCTTGGATATAGTCCTTGGACTATGAAGGGATTCCCTTCTGCTATAGAAGATGCTTTAAAATAGGTTACTTTGTTGCACAATGTGGTTTCAAGAAAAATGCTTCAACTTCTTGGTGGAAAGGTTCCTCTCAACAACATTATACGGTTGAGAAGAATGCTGATCAAAATAGGAGCTTTTCTGAGGTGGTTGCCTTGGAAACACAAGCTCGTGAAGTTTCCCCTTCGGATGTCTCTTATGGTGGGGTTACTGAAACTGAACATCTTGTTGAAACCCCTAATGTTTGTGAGGTGGTTGCTTTTGTATCTCTGGGTATTGGAATGCCCCCTCCAGTCGTCTCAAATGGCAGGGTTGCTAAGGCAACCCCTATTAAGCCAATGATTGCCATTTCAGGGGAATGTTCCTCAACTTCCCTTTTTGGTGGCTCTTCAAAAAAGTCCTTATTTGTGCAAAGGAATGAAAATATAACCCCTAATACTTTGGTTGTTGGCTTTCATGACGCCACGATAAGGCGGCGTAGGTGGAAGATGGTTGGATGATAGTTAAGGGTAAAAAATATAAATCCTCTCCACTCCCACAAGAAAAATGTTAAATGTAAATCTTAACTGGTCTTGTTTGGGAGCTGGTCTTTTTTGCTGGTTGCTTGCTATATTTTCTATAGCCTTGCTCTTTTTTGTTAAAGGGTTATGGATCCCTTCAAAATCTATTTTTCCCTATATCAAAAACAATGTAATAAAATCACATTTACATAAATCTAGGGTAATTAAATAAATGTATATAAATAAAATCACAATTAACCTAAATTTAAATACTCAATTGAAATTTGATAATGGCAATATATGAATATTGAAAAATTACATTAAAAAGGATCAACCACTTAGCTTTAGGAATTATGACAAACAAATAAGTGTTAATGTTATACAAAATTTAGTCATTTTCACCCAACAAACATTTCTTATGATATGATCTTTTTTTGCAATTGTAATAGTTGTTGTTGTGGATTGAATCCATGCTCCTCAATGTCAAACACAATTTCTTGAGAAATGGAATAATCCATGATGTTGATCTTGTAACTTGTAAGATTAATTTCTAAGTATAAGTCCTTGCAACCCTTTTTTTTCTTTATCACTAGGATCTAATAGTACATATGGCTTAGTGGAGTTTAAAAAATAACTTAGATAACTATGAGAATGTAATGGATAAATTCTTATTAGTTAATACCCTTGATAGAATGGATTTCTATTTGATAAGTGATGTCAAGCATGTGATCAAAGTCTATTTGAAGAAGGTTTTTATTTAAACAAATCATCATTTTTTAATTTATAATTCAATAAAAAAAATTGATATTAGTTCACTAAACCATTCAAACAAGTGTATTTTTAAATGCATGTATGTTGTTGACTATAGTTGTCTACATTATTTTGTATTACCCTACATGTTAAACATGTGATTTTTTTTATTAAGGGTAAAAAGGTTTTGAAGCAACCTAAAACCCTTTACAAGTAGGTTTTGAAGAGTCCTAAAACCTTATCATAACATAGGATGTTACCAAAAAGTATAACAAATCCAACTAGTAGCTTAACAAAAGTAGTCAAGAGAGAAAGACTAAGAAAAGAAAACTACAGCAGAAAAGTTTTGAAGGGTCCCCAAAACCAATTTACAACCAAGTTTTATAGAGACCCAAAACCCTATTAGAACAAAGAACATTTCGTAAGATAATCTTGGCCAAGTAGCAACAAGATCACAACATTTTTTCATTGCCTTAAGAAAGAAATATAGGATCCCATCACCATTCTCGACCTCCACCTCAATAGGAGAGAAGAGTATAGAAAAAAAAAAGGGAAACAACTCCCTAGCATCAAAACCATTTCATCTGCTTAAAAATTCTCCACCTCAATAAGAGAATGCAACACCTCTATAGGAAGAGCAGACAAAGACTCCACATTCTCTCAATAGGATGGGTCTACAGCTCAAATGGAAAATAATAATTGAGGAAGTAGGAAGAGAGAAAACACAACAGAGGAAGGAGTAGTAGAGGTTCCCTTTAACAACAAAATTGATTTGGTCAACATAAGAAACTTTAATCACAGCCTAGTCATCAACACCAGACAAGAAACAAAGGAAGCAAATTCCCCTTTAGATATATTTAACCTTTGAATCCTCAAGGTATGAGATTCAACAACAAAAAAGAAAAATGGCGGATGTAAAGCTCCACTAACTCCAACACACCTCAGATGTTGCAGGAAGAAATACTAAGATAAGATGACATACTTCAAAAGGAAAATCCAAAACTAGAGAGAAAACTACACTAGATAGTTTACGAACCCCATAGCCAACAAAGCCTCCACAAACCTGAGGCCAATACATAAGTGGATAAGCTACAACCAAATAAAGAGAAGAGTTAACCATATCTCAAGCTTAAATAATACAAAAACTCCCCTAGCTAAGCTAGGAAGCCACCAAAGAAAGTGACCATATATCTCAGAGACTCCACCACAACCACCTAGTTGCACCCACTAAGGCCTCTCAACCACTGCAGAAGGAAACAGAGAACCAAAACCATCTACCTCATCCTGTAAAATTTCCTCCTCCACTTTTGCAAGAATGAAAGAAACCAAAATAACACAGTCACTCCTCTGAAACAGTAAAGAATGACAATTATCAACCATAGGAATCAACAAGAAAGACTTAGTGATCAACCAATAAATTCCATTCAACCCATCAACAACTCCAAAACATAGCACCAAAGAGCTTGTAAAGCCAACAAAAAGGCTTCCATTGAAGGAATCCAACTCTGCCCACCACAAACATCTAACCATAGCAACAACACACAAAAAGGGACCTCCATCTACATTAGAATCTTCCTCAGACAACCTCTATAGAGGATTTCAAATTTCCCCCATCCTCTTCCCACTCTTTTTCTTCTACCTCTCCATCATAAATATTTCTAAGCTATCAAAATTTCTCTATACTTTTGGTTGGTCACTATTTAGGATTCCTCAAATTAGTTATTGATAATGGGAAAGTGAAGAAAAAGAGTAGAGTAAAAGAAACAAGGAAAAATGAGACACAATAAAATGGGGTGACAATAGGTGCAACTATAACAACCTTATTTTTATGATTCTTGCCATAGATTGTGTATGTATCATCATTAAAGACCAATTTTTCATTCTTTTCACACAATCATCCAACACTTAGTGAAATCTTTAATAACTTTGAAGTGTAATAAATTTCATCAATATTTTTCTTTCCCTCTCTAGTATTCACCTTTATAGCTACTTTTGAATCAACTTCCAAGTATTTTTTTATCACCAAAATTTATCTTGGTCTTCAAACTTTTATCATATAAAATATCTCATTATTCCATAACCTATGATTAGAAAATTTTGAATCTAAATACCAATATATTTCACAAAAATTACTATAAATAAAAAGAGAAAAATAATAAGATATAAGATCTGAAACATAGAAAAATAGGGTAAGGTTCAAACACAGGTTTTTATACTAAATTTGCAATATTTCACAAAACTTACTATAAATAAAAAGAGAAAAATGGGGTGAATGAACCTACCTATTCTTCTCAATTAGATTCCTCAAGTTAAAATATATTTCCAACCCTTTAGTGAGTGAATTCTTTGAGGAATCTTGCAATTTCCTTTATTTGTGTATGTAGACTAAACAACTCTTTTGGGAGAGACACTAAAAAAGTAAATCAAATTAAATCTAAAATGACCAATTCTAATTACTTCAAACATATATCTACTAGACACAATTTATTTCACACAAATTAGATGAGTGGAGGACACTTAAAACTAATCTCAAAAATAGTCGCAAAGTGTCATGTTCTTGCCCAAAGTGTCTTGACAAGAATGACTGAATATGGATTATGGGAGAAAGATTTAAAATACTAAATTTAATCATTTAAGATATGTAAAAAATGGTTTTGTAGATGAAACATAATACTAACATAAACAATAAAGCTTCTGGTAGATCTAGGAATGTAAAATGTTGTGTAACTCTCAAAAAACACTATTTTTAGAAGTTGTTTGAGGAATCATTTGACCTATGGAAAATGGGTCCATTGTAGGGATTTTAAAAATTGGTTTATGGGTCCTCTACTCCTATGTCTATACTTCCATATTCTTTGGGTTTCATATTCAAACAATCAAAAATTAACTCAGGATCTGAGTTTTCATGGGATGAAAACAAAGGTGACAACAAATGCAACTTTGACAAATTCTTCAATTTTTCTCTTCAAAGAGTCTTCAAGATTTCTTCTACCTAAATCTACAATCACAAATCAAGAGGGGAAAAGGTTTTTTTTTGGTGAATGTGTTTTTCCTTAGTCAAACCCTATTTTGGTAATCAAACCTTGAAATGAAATTAAACATGAAAGAGGGAATGAAGAATGAACAAATCTATGTTACCATTCAACAAACCCTTTCATAAACCTTGGAGTGTAGATCTGTAACTTGCATGAAATTGTTTCAATGGTGTGGATCTTGAATAAATCATGACTTGAAATAATTCTTTAAATGCTTGAATGGATCATGAAACCTGCATCGTCATATTAGCTACAATAGCATCCATGATGCAAGAAGACTTTGACATGACAATTGGATCTTGATTGTTGCAATAAATATTCAATTAATTTTCCTTTTAAAATGCTCTTGATCATAAAATTTACTATAGTAATGCTCACTTAAAAATTGCTAGGTGAAACATAGTGAAATAACCTTATATTTATAGATATGTAGCCTTGATTTCCCAAAATTCAAATATCACAAGCTGATTTTGAAATATACATTTGAATATGTTAAAATACTACCAAAAACATAATTTGAATTTAGGTCCTACATCTAATGGAGGACCTATTCACCCATGGGTGAATGGATCCTCGGTCCCTAAACCTAGGACACACATTGCTCAAGCTAAAGTGTTATGTTAAGCCATTAATGAATGTTGGGTTTCCTCTTTGGAAAATGTAATAAAATGGGATTGGTAAATGAATTAAATGGCTTATTAAGGCATAATTAAGCTCTATTAATTAAAGGAGACTTAAATAAGTGTGAAATTGTAAATAAATACATTTTACAATACACAAAGAAAGCACAATTAAGTACATTTTAATTAAGGGGGTCCAAATAAGAGTGAAATTTTACAACACTAAATTAAGGCATTATTAAGTTCATTTTAATTAGGAAGGCACAAACAAGTGAGAAAATATATATAGGGATACATTTTTCTATACTACATTTAGCCCCCACTTTAGTGAGAGGAGGAGTAAAAGTGCAAACTCACACAAAAGTAGACAAATATATGTAAAGAGGGGTCTAAGTGCACCAATCCTTATGGGATAGGATGAAAAAGATCAAGGAGGTTGTCTAAGACCCTAGGACCAAGATCCTACGTCAAACATGTCTAAGAGAGGTCTTGGAGGAGAAGTTTTGGGCTAAGGCTATATCTACTGCATGTTACCTAATTAATCGTTCTCCAAATTCTGCTCTTGTTGAGAAAACACCTTTGGAAGCGTGGTCTGGTAAGAAGCCCTCTCTTAGACATGTTTGTGTTTTTGGATGTGAGGCATATGCTCATGTGTCGGATGTGAAAAGATCTAAACTAGAAAACAAGGTTGTTAAATGTATTTTTATTGGCTATAGTGTTGTCATAAAAGGATACAAGCTTTGGAATCCTGATATAGAGAAGGTTGTATACAACAAAAGTGTAATCTTTCGTGAGCTGAAACCTTCCACTTTGGTTTTGCAGTGAGAGACAAAGTAAGAAAACAATAAGGATGTAGCATTAATTACTCCTACACC